>OZ024672.1:267311-294431 GCA_964016965.1 Diacarnus erythraeanus
TCTCGGAAATGGACGTAGAAAATCTTATCACGCTCCCCGAAATAGCGGATTGCATCCGTGACCCCCGGTCCCATTTCTGACCAAGAACCGACGCAGAAGTCGAGTCCGTGTATCGGGCTGTCAGCGATCTCCATCGCACGTTTGAAGCCTTCAAAGTTGCGAAATAGGCGCGGCACACCCGCAAGGGATTCGACCGGTGGATCGTCTGGATGCAGTGCAAGTTTAACACCTGCCTCTTCAGCAACCGGTAGAATTGCCTTCATGTAATACGCGTAGTTTTCCCACATTTCCGCTTCAGTGAAAACGCGTCCGTGCGTGAGGGGTGCGTCTTTTACCTGTTCCATATCGAAGCTCGTAACCGCAGCACTGCCTCTACCGGGCGTGGTTCGAGAGGTGCGCCAGACTTCGTTAGGCATCCAGTGGTAACCGAAAATTTCAACACCCGCCTTGCCGATGTTGCGGATTGTCGTCGCCATGTTTTCAATTTGTTCGTCGCGGCGAGACAAACCGAGCATGGCTTCGTCATAGAAGGAGACAGGGACGTTCTCAAGGGCTGCCAATCGGAGTCCAGCGTTTTCTACCTCTGTGCGAAGTTGAAGGATGTCCATGAATTCCCAGCGTTCTGTGCCGGGAAGTTGTGGCGTGTTGAGCAGTACGTCTTCGACCCCGAGTTGTTTGATGAACTTTAAGCGTTCTTCGCTGAGTTGGCTGAATTGACCTAAACCGAGGCGCATTTTCCGAGCCATACTTTTCTCCTTTGTCAGTTCAAAACTGTTTATCGCTATCCAATAGAATCGTGACAGGCCCGTCATTGACGAGTTCCACGTCCATCATTGCCTGAAAGGTACCGCCTTGCGTTGGTATATCCTGTTGTTCAAGAGCGGCGATGAACTGCTCATAAAGTGCATTCGCCAATTCGGGACGGGCGGCTTTGATGAAACTCGGTCTCCGTCCTTTGCGACAATCGCCGTAGAGCGTAAATTGCGAAACCACAAGGGCAGCGCCACCTGTGGCGAGAAGGGAACGGTTCATCTTACCTTCTTCGTCCTCAAAAATACGGAGATTGGCGACTTTATTGGCAATATATGCTATTTCTGTTGGGGTGTCTTCGTGGGCAACGCCGAGAAAGATGAGGACCCCCGCTCCGATTTCGGAGACGAGTTTGCCTTCTACTTTAACACTGGCGGATTTAACGCGTTGAACGACTGCTCTCATTGATGATTCTCCCAATTTTTCGCGCTAAAACAGCAGATTTTCGCCTTCAAGTGCCTGCATCTCTTCACCCCCGAAGGTTAGGTTAAACAGAAATCCAGGACGGCTGTTGAATCCGAGTTGGAAGGCAAGTGTATTTGAAATTTCATAGCGGAGTGTAAGTCCGATGAGGTTCGTCACATGCACGCCTGCATACGGCAGTTCGCGCGAAAAATCGGCGACAAACCACATGTTATCTGCAACAGCAACTTCAGTGCCGACCTGCCAATTAAGGGTAAAAAAGTCCGTTGTTTTCAGGGACTTTGATGTTAAGAAGACACCAACACCGGCATGGACTTTAAAGAGTTCCCCAAATCTTTGCGTGCCGACCAGATAGGTATTGACACCCATAAATGGAAAACCGTCGGCTGGGCTGTGGTCGAGGAATTCGTTGTCTGAGTTGAGTCGGTCATCAGCTGTGAAACCGAACTGCACGTCTCCACCGACGGAGAGGCTTGGAAGGTTATCGTTCCGATCAGGTTTGATATTGTACTTGAGTCCAATGATACCATCAAAGAGGGGTTGTTCATAAACCCGACGGTTAACATTTGGATCTGTGTTGTTCTCTGTGGCTATATTGTAGAAATCGTGGACGACTTTCCGCACGCTGCCTGTCGAAAATGTACCACCGAGCAGGAGGTCGAGTTCGTCATTTAACCCGTAAGCGAATCGGACTGGCACGAGAAAGGTCTCAATCTCAAATGTTACGCGATGCGATTCCTCGAACCCCCCGATGTCTACCCTTTGGCTTAAATCGGGGAGCAGATCGACTTTAGCGTATTGTAGGAGTCCAAATGTGGTGCTTGAGCCGCCTTTGCCGAGCGGTTCCGCTGTCTGGATGGTATTCAGTTGTGAAACCTTTGGTAATTGTGCTGAAACAGGCAGGGCAGTGCTAAGGAGAAGGGCGGCACAGATGGTAAAAATGAAGTATTGCGTTTTGCGTTTTCTGTTTTTAACGTGCATGATATTTATCCTTAATAGCTGTCAATTTTATGGCAATCGGCGCATGGTTCGCATAGTTTGCATTTCTGCCGCAAATCCTTCTTGCTGATGGCCGAGGGACGACCGCCCCTTTACTTTGCTTCTACCAACGCGCTTTCGTCGCGCCGTCCGTCGGGGCCCGGGGTATCATCAAAGGCGGTGATGTAGTATTTCTTGAATTCCAATGATTGCCCAACGAGGATGGGATCTTCACCAATGATTGTGAAGTTGCGATCCTTTCGTCCGACTGCAGGACGAGGGAGTAGATTTCCCGCTGCATCTCGGGTATAGAGTTGATACCCGGCGAGGTCGGGTTCGGTGTTGGGGGTCCATGAGATAGCCGCATCGTATTTTGTATTGAATAGCGAGCGCGGCAAGTAACGGACGCTGACATTTTTCGGTGGCGCAGGTGGCAGATTTGGGGCAGCCGCGGTAACGATAGTGATCGCCTCTGCGCCGAACTCGTCAACACCGGCGATGCGATAGACTTTGCGGATACCGTCACTTTCAAAATCGTGATCAAAATAGTAAAGTTTATCGCGCTTCGGCTCAGCAATCAGTTTGAATCGGAGCGGGTTGTTATCTCCGGTGTCAAGTGCGGCGTAGACGCGAAAAATAGAGAAATCGCGTGGAAACTCATAACCGTCCCAAAAGAGTTTGACCGTAAGATCGGTTGGGTCACCGAGTGTTACAGTAGGCGCAGGTGGCGGGACACTGGGTGTGGCGAGTGCTGTTTTCCAAATACGACGCGGTTCTTCACTCTCGGTAGGTGGATTTGTCGGGTCTGGTGTTTCGACACCGTTGACATCTACATAAGCGACACGGTATTCATAGGCGAGGAGCCGTCCGGATGCGTCGATACGATCGTTTTCGAGGTTTTGGGTGTCAATGAATTCGTTCGCGGGTGCGGCAACGGAGCCGACTAAGGTGAATTCCGTATCCGTTTCGCCTGTGGAACGTCTGTAGATACGGTAGCCTTCAATGCCTACCTGACCTGTGTCGTTCCATGTGACCCGTACCTGTTTATCTCCCGCGAAGAGTATGAGACCATCTGGTGCGCCAGCAGTACGTAGGTTCTCTGGATCGAGCGGGTTTGCGAAATCTTCGGTGTTTGTACAAGCACTTACCAGAAGAAGGACAAGGCATATCGGAAGACTGAGCAGAACTGGCTTGCTGTGAAATAGGTGTCGGATTGCGTACATTGCGTTTTCTCCTTTTAAAGAGGCTGTAACCCAATCGATGCAGCGTCCCGTAGCACAAGACCATGTATCTAAGGGATAAGTCCTAAAAATGGTGCAAGAGCCTTAGACTTGCCTGATGCGTTTGAAAGTTGTAATGCGGGTGCAATTGGAATGTCGTGCGTGGGAATAGCAGACTCGTATTTTGCGAGAGATGATTTGCGAAGCCGCTTCGGTTTGTCTTTGATGTCTCGACTTGAAGTTTTAAGCCTCGCACTGCGGAGCCTGCGTCCTCCACAGGTTCTGGCGTGTCCAGTTGATTGTAAATTGAGAAAAGCACGGCAAGACCAACACATCCGAGACCAACACCAGACATGATAGCGCTGACGTTTCGCCGAATGCGAAAAGCGTCTTTGTGCATCTGAATATCTGCTTGGATTGCGGCGTTGAGATAGGTATCGTACCGGTCTTGGGCAGATGCCTTCAGGATGCTGCTACCGAATTGGAGGCTCATGCCAGAGGCAAAGAGTGCTATTGAGAGGACACGCGAACGGCGCGCTGCCGCTGCCTGTCCATTTGTTAAAATAAAAATAAAGGCGCAGCTGCACCGTACATGTAGTTATTTTCAATCAGAGTGATTCAAATCCACATATAATATTATATTACCAATCAGTCTTGCAGTGAATTCCTCTAAATCACCCAATTTTCAAGTACTGTGACACCAGAGTTTGGTATATACAGTAGAAAGGCATTGGAGATGTTTTAATATAGTACTGTGTAGGCCATTATGTGGGAAACCTAACCAAGATTTTAGAGAATATAATATTGCATAATGCACCACAATAAAGTAGACATCAATCTGTATTGCTGGACATTGAAACCAACCACAAAAACCTCTCATGGCCACCATCATCCATTATATCAGGCTAGAGTTAGACTGGTCTAGGACCTAGGACACTGACTGTACCTGTCAGAGAAGTCTAGAAAATGTAGCCATTAGTATCAGCCTGAATGAAAGATAGAAGTAGACACTAGACACGTGAGGAATCTCATGCAAGTCATATGTGCTGCAGCTGTGGCAACCACTCTTCTAGCTTTTTTAAAGAGAACAGTGTGCTGTATACTGGCTCACAACCAATATGCAGTGTGGACACCATTAACACACACGTACCATATGTTCACAACACCACACACATACCTTTGTAATCTCTCCCCTCCATGTGATATAATATTATATCAGCTGGATTCCACACAGTAATTGTGATAGCTAACTTTACACATTAATACTTATTACCAAAGCTATACCTCAAAATAGTATCCATCAGCTACTAAAAGACTGCATGGATTCACTTGTTTTCTTTGGTCCAGTACAATACACTGTTATTATGATCATTACTAATGTTAGCTGTAGATGCAATTTTGCTGACTCTGTTTTTTAAGAATAGTGACATTGCTTACTCTTATGCAATTTGTGTCAGCAATATCTCAGCCATTCTCTTCTGGAGCTGCAGTTTGTAATAAGGTCATTAATTGGTCAATGAGTCATCCTGGACTGACTCTCTCTGCTATATATTCACTATACATGTGATTTGTACAATCTATCGACCCAGCAATTTCTGCAGGAAAAATTGATGGCAAATAGCCTTCATACAAAGAACTGCATTGAACAAAGCCTCTATGAGAAGCAATACACTGCAAGTGATGCAGGAACCCAGAACTTAATTTCCATCCTTAAACACATTATCATTGTATGACTCGAGTATTTAAATAACCACACTAGCTAGATTAGCATGCATGAGTGTCCAGAGATTCACCTGAAATCTGAGAGTACAGTGCATAATCTGTCATTATTGATTCAGGTGCAAATACATAGGTATAGTCCAAGACTGTAGACCTAGTAACTCATGATAATCTTGCATATCCTCTTCATGCCAGTCAACACTTTCCAGAAGTTGGACTCAAGATAGTTATATATACACCCTCAAACTGCCATTGTCACATAAAATGTGCTATCTCTATCTCATAGATTAAAAATGCATTTTCCCACACCAACTTTATTTATTACTCCAGTGTGGAGTCAACAAGAGAACACAGGTTAATGCTGGTCATCAGAATAGGGTATAGCTGTTCATCTAGAGGAATTGAGTCATCGCTAGAATGCTTTACGCATGCGCGGTTAATACTACACGTTGTACAGTTCGAGCTCACTCGGAAAGATGGCCGTTGCGCAGCTGCTACTGGTCACCTCTGTATTGCTGCTGAAAATTTCTGTCCCATCTCACGCTCATCCTCCCTATTTGGAGAAAAATCCTCAGCCTCACCAGCTCTTAGCGGAAGCTGCAAAGATAATTGCAGCTGACAGTGTACCCTGGACGGGCGAATCTCGCGTCAAGAATGTCTGGTGTCCCGACGGGGAGGAGTGTGCTGATCGTCAAACATGCTGTCTCATGGGGTCGACGTATGGCTGCTGCCCCTACGCCTTAGCGAATTGTTGTTACGACGGGAAGCACTGCTGCCCCTTAGGGCAATTTTGTGTAAATTCTGGTGGGAAACATTACTGCGAAAGTGTATCGGAGGGCCTCCCTCAAGTCATTTGTCCAGATGAACACTCAGAATGTCCTAATGGTAACACCTGTTGCAAGAATGAACAAAATAACTATGGTTGTTGTCCTGCCAAGAATGCAGTGTGTTGTACTGATGGGGTACATTGCTGTCCTGAGGGGTATAAATGCTATGTGTTTGGTTGTGTACCAGCTCAGACAGCTCTTCATCCACTTAAGAATTTTATTTCCTTGACATCTTCTGTTGGTCCTAAGCAACCTTCTGACCAGAGAAATACTGTTTGAACGCTAACTGTAGTAGAATACACTTGATTTAGAATAATTCCCTTCCATAATGACACATTTGATTACTCTCCCGAAATAATTTGTACTAGCTAGTAAATTGCTTTTCAGAGGTATAAAATGAATATGAACACCATACCACTCTCATCCTCTTCGAAACCAGACAATTAACACCCAAATACCTGTTGCAGTTACTTTGTGACAAAAAATCATGCAGGATTATTTTCAGGGCAAGTGGTCTGATTAGAGTATATATTTCTGCTAGAGTTCCATCACAGAATGGCAGAATTTTAAAATATCTTCCTTAGCTAATGTTGAATAGTCACTTCTCTTCTTTAGTAAACTATCCATAAGCATTTCCATCATTTACTGCATGAAGCTATGGGTTAGTATTTAATATTAACATCTGCACATAAATTAGTCACCACAAGTGACAATGGAGTGACCACTATGTGGAGTACATGTTGCATAGTTCTGTGACATTTTAATGGAGCTATGTGGAATATAGCTTGCACAGTTCTGTTATATTCAATGGAGTGACCACTACGTGTACAGGATGTACTGAAGTTGCAACATCTTTAGTTTTTACAAAAATAATAAATTTTGTAGCTGTAATTACACAAGGTTAGAAAGGCATGGAAGCTAGAGGTGATTGGTAGGTCATCTTGTTAGCTGCACATTGCTTCTCAACCTAAAGAAATGACATAGTACTGACATGAACAAGTCACAGAGTGTATGGTAAATCTACTCCAACAAACTGGCAGGTACCGCATAGGACTCTAATGCACACAATACATAGACACTTCTGGGGACAGTCTCCAATTTAAGGGTTAAAAGTCAAACTCCAATTTGGCAAATAATATTCTTTTATAACCAGCAGCCCCAGAAGTGTAGTAATTACTATTGTGCCAGATCCACTCCACAACAGTTAAGCCAGTTACAGCTGCTTTACCCACCACTACCTAGATTTTGCCATCTTCATGGTGGTCTCCTATTTCTAGGGATGTCACCACTTACATATGTGGTGGTTCAGATTCACAGTCACTCCTGTTTACCCACAAGAGGTACCTAGTTTTCTTTCATGGTGGTCCCTATTTCTAGGGATGTCACCACAAGGTGGCTGATTTATGTGGGGTGATTATGTCTGTGGGTTTGTGTCCTAACTCCTAACCTCAGAGAACTGACCTGTTGTGGAGTTCTGGTATATGGCCTGTGTAATCCTTTCCTGTTCAAAGTGACTCCAAATCCAGCTCTATAATACATACACATGATAATGCACCATGGCAACTAGTCATGTAATCATTACAGAATTAGCTTGTAGTGAATTCTTCTAAATCATCCAATTCTCAAGTACCTTAACACCAGAGTTAGGTACAGTGTAATAGCACTCATGAATTACTCAGATGTCACAAGGTGATATCCAAGATGGCACAAATTTTTTTCTAATGTTGTATACCTGACCCCATAACTCCAGAATGCAACTCCCTATAAGTTGATTTGTGAACCTAAATGTAGCTAATGATATCACTTTAAGGGGGTGAAGTACCATTAAAGTGATACTATGTCACTATATGGGAAACCTAACCAAGACTGAGGGAATTATAACACTAATACTCTCCCACTGATATTTCTGTCTCTCTGTTAGTATTGCTGGACACTGAAACCAGCCATCATCCATCCATCCATAACACACAGGCTAGGAGTTAGACTGGTCTAGGAGACTGACTATACCTGTCAGGGAGGTCTATGTAGCCATTAGTTGGTAATGGTTCATCCATGAACAGGTCACCAAAATATGGTACTATACTGTCAGCCTACATAAAATATGAAAACTCAGTATACTAATAGGATATCAGTATTCTGTATAACCAGACCTACTTTAGGACTGAGGTTGATGTACTCTGCCAGAGGGCAGTTGGTGAAAGCATATTGAAGGTGATAGGAGTAGACACTAGACCCATGGGGAATCACATGCAAGTCATGTGCTGCAGCCATGGCAACCACTCTCCTCGCCTTTTTTGTAAAGAGTTCAAACATAGTGTATTGTATTAGAACCAGTTCACAACACATACCTCAATGAGCACCACACACATACCTCAGTAATCCCTCCCATCCATGTAATATCGGGCTGGATAATGTCTGCACAGTCCCCCTCAATCAGCAATCGGTAACCATAGCTACACATAAAACACTTATTACCAGGGGCTACCCCAAAAATACATGCAGGTCTGTTAGACGAATGCGACCTTACCGTGAATATTCATGTTCTCCAGTGGTGACCAGAGTGGTACCCTGAAGAGCTTTTTTCAGGTTTGAGTAGCCATGGTAATTGTCAGGGTGTAAACACTCTTCGATCCATTTAAGCTTGTATGGTTCCAGAGCCTTAGCTAACTGTAGGTGGGTGTGATAAGTGTGGGATAAGGGAGATGTATAGGGGTAAGGAGGGAGGTACAGACCTTTATGGCATATGGAACAGACAGAGCCATATAACAGTCCAACCTGATGGAAGGTGGGAGGTAAGGGGTTAAAAGGAGAAAAAGAAGATGATAGAATATTTCTCACATCAGTGGGAAATCAGGTCCAACAGATTCTCTTGCTGCTTTAAATATCTCTATGTTCTTTACCAGTCCAACATCACCATCAGCTGGGCCATAGGCACAGGGAATCTTAGCACCAACAAACCCTAGTTCCTATGCATACATGATGAACAGCAGTGAAACATATCCACACAGATTAACAGGTAAAACATGAGAACAGCTGACATCCATACATAAAAGCTTATTCATAGAGACAGAATTACCTACTAAACTTTCTTATTAAAGAGACAGAAAGGAGGAGAGAGAGTTACCTTGGCAACATCAGGTCTAGCAGTGGTGCAGTACACGGGTAATCTCTCCTAATACAAAGTTAGAATAAATATTTAACAGCTGTATACACTAGGGACAGCTGCATCCTGCATGTATATACTAGGGGATCAGTGTTATTGTTTCAACCTCAAAATACATAGTTGAACAAGTTGAAAGAATAATGTCTACAATCCCTTCCACTGCAGCCTAGCTGCTGGTAAGTACAACTATTGTATGTATACAGAACTCCATGTCCCCCCAAACCACTGTACTTCATGGTCTCCCCCTCCTCCCCCCAGAACTACTTTACCTTTGTCTTTCCTCCTAGCAGAGCATAAACTGGTTCATTCCTCAATTTGCCCAGTAAATCCCACAGAGCCAAATCCACAGCACTTATAGCCTGGCTGCATTGTACAGAGAGAGAGAGAGAGAGAGAGAGAGAGGAGTCAGGTGTTGCATGTTGGCATGGGCTAGGGCTAGGGCTAGTGAATAACACTATTCATAATAGGTCCTGACATTCATAATCTGTGATAACATGGGCATAGGAAGATGGTTTGGGTTGGGGGGGCCCATAGAGGGGGTTTGGTTTCTTATTCCTTATTCCTTACCCCCTCCTACAGTGAAATGTGGGAAAAATTTTGGCGTTTATTTTGTGCCCAACCATTAATTTTCGACAAACCATTAATTTTCGAGAATTTAGCCTGAGACTTTGAGGATGGAGTCTGGTCCTGGATAATTATACTCATTATAACGAAATAACAATTGATCATTCAAAGCTCATTATATATTAAGCAATTGCTAGATACAATACAGCTTTAAAAATTTCCAAAATACTTTCTTTGAAGGTTGTTGACAGATATAAAGTCCTTAACTATTTGATATAAATCAAGATTGTCAGTTTTATCTGTATATATAGTAAAAACAAGTTATTCAACCTGCAACTGGAACATTGTGCAGAGGAGTAGCCAGGAATTTTTACATACTAAGGCAGGAGATAGGGTTAAGATTTGTGACCACATAGTGCAGTAAGTGCACCATCTAGGGGGGTCTGGGGGCATCCCCCCCCCCCCAGGAAATTTTTGTATTTTAGACCGTTTTGATTCAATCTGGTGGCATTTCAGGCTGTCTAATAGGCACCCACATGCATTATGTTAAGCATTTGATAACACAATTGTAAGATGTCCTTCTCAGCTAAGCTGAATCTTTTCTCTCTAGAAACATCCATATCTCAGCTCAACTCAGAAAATTCGTTGACACAATGTTCAATAAAAGGATAATAAATATTCCTATGTTGAAGTGTGCTTCAGCACTGTAACTACAGACAGAGTTGTCAGTTAACTGTTGCATCAAAATTTAATGCATTAGTTTTACAATAGCAAAAATCTACTGAGGCAAAATTGCCTTGGTTGCCTCTACAGTAGCTACTCTTATGCTGTGGTGATATTTTGGATATGATTTAGGAGAAAAATTAATGTTTCAGAAAGTGAGGTAGGAAGTCCAATTTCAAATAAAACTTGTACAACACAGAGGTGTTAACCTCAGTTTATAGCCGATTCTCAACAACTAAACTTTTGTTGGTATGAACTAACAAATTTAATGGTCTGTGTCATTATCAGCTACTCTGGGATGTTTTCAATTCCAGGTATGTTGAATAGGCTCTGTTTACAAAGTGCAGCTACGCTATCCAAAAGCCAGGCCCTATCTAATTAGCATTTAATGAACATTTACATGTAAAGTGTAAGCTACAATAATTTTTTTACACTTTTTGTGCCCCAGCGCTGCTACACAAAACAATGTCACAAGGTGTTGCCCCCACCCCCCCACCCTGTATGGCCTCTGATAGTGCTCCTTACTTAAGTCTTGATATGTGAAGCATTTGCAGTGCACAGAGACTAGCTACATTTGCTTGGATTATGTCAGTGCACAGAGACTAGCTACATTTGCTTGGATTATGTCAGTGCACAGAGACTAGCTACATTTGCTTGGATTATGTCACTCTGTGTCAAAACTGCAGGTAATTAAGAGATGTCACCTCAAAAAAACTGCCCCCCCCCACCACCCGGCCACCCCTGTTCCTATGTCGATGGATAACATTTCCAAGTTTATAATGATATTCATAGTTTTTGAATAATGATAGCATTCATGATGCAATCTAATTGAAAATTGAAGCCAGCAATTGAAGTATGTGACTCAATTCTAGCTGAACTGACACTTACCATCGGTTCATAAGGTGCGCCCATTATATAAGGTGTGGCTTTCTATCAATTGCCTTGCGGGTAAAAAGTTCACTATATACCCCCTTCTTAGTACTAGCAAGGACTTTGCATCAGAGTTGACTCATTAGCAAGGACTAGAGGTGACTCACTTCCTTTAAAGGTGACATAAACAATATTCTACTTTGCTAACATGGGAAGTCCTTTTCGTCCATAGTTGAGAGTGCTTCGGAACATTTGGTCCCAGATCAGCTCCACATCTGCCGGGTTTTGTCCCTCCACAAATCGGCTCAGGTGGTGCTCCACTATGTAGCATGCTGGCTCACCTCCAATAGAAACACCTATTGAATGCACAGATCTGGTTTTGGCAGTTTTTCCAGACTTCAAGTAATGAAGGTTACCCTTTACCAGATATGCCAACTCACCTATACCAGCCACACCCCCGTCTGCCTCCACTTCCACAACCACACCACCCATGGCATTGATTCCCCAGGACTTTCTGTAGTCATGGTAGCGTGGGTATGTGGACATGGGGTTAGCTATGGGCGTTGGGTAGCCATTAATCCAATGCTCGTCCACTACATCATGACAGTCGGCACCTGAGAGGTCAAAGTTGATAGTGATGGTTGCAGCATTTCGCAGCATCACCTTGGTCAGTTGCTGCAGCTTTCTTGACGTAAGCCTTTACCTCTTTGATTCTAGGTAAGACCACAAGCTCTCCTGAACCAGCCATCTCCCCACCCAATACCTGCGCACGCAGCTAAGAAAATATTGGGAATGGTCGACAAATATATAAACTACAATTAATGACATCTAGCTCATGCCTCCCAGATCAGTTCTCAAGAAATGCTGTGCCTTCTAAAGGAATAATAGTGGTACGTTCTCAATGACAGGATTTGTTTAAAAATGTGTGACTCACTTCCAATTGAAACTCAATCTCTTCTTGCCTGGTTTCCTTACTGTACTTTCTGAACTCAGCTCTAACAGCTCTCCTAAAGTATTCCTGGTCAGTTAGTTTCAGTTTCTGTTGACCAAGACGCAAGATGCACCGATACAACGACAACACCTTGTTCATGTTCGAGCTGAGAACTAAGATTCAAAGTTCATGTTGATGGGGTGTGGTGTACCGTAATTACTGCGCATCGTGCATGCTTGGCTGCTCGGCCCTCCACTGCTCTGGTGGGTAGAGTTCTTTGGCAGGACCAAAGCAGAGAGAATTGTGGGTGCCATGGCTAACTTCAGCTCACCAGAGTTTGGGAAGGCAGATTTCGTGCTTTTGGAGGCTGTGAATATCGAGTCGTTCATGGCTAACCTGAAGCTCCGCTATCAAAAGGGCAAAATCTACAGCTACATTGGTGAAGTGGTAGTGTCTGTAAACCCATATAGAAGTCTAGTCATCTATGACAAAGAGTATGTGCAGGTAAGGATGTCCTTTTGCCATCCATATATTCACCTGTTGGAGGAATACCTATGAATATCTCTCTATATGTCTGCTAACTGTAATATAGCCAATTAAGCTCTTATTGTGTACAGTTATTGTAGAGAGGGCTGCCTATAACCTTAATATTGTCCCAGAACAATAATAGTGTTCTGAGCCAAACCTCACTCCTATGCACTATCAGTGCTGTGCCAGGAAGAACCTATTTTCCTGAAAGTCCATGACCATAGTTGGACAACTGCATTAAGACTAGAGGTGCTGATAATAATGGCTACCTTTAGGAAGAGAGTGTAATTGATGAATGACTCTGTTATTAGATGAATGACTGTTATTAAATGTTTTTAATGCTGGTCTATAGTGGACACCTTTGGAGCAAAATTACACAGACTGCAACTGGTATTGCTGGATATTTTGTAAACAGTTGAGCTGACACTAGCTCTGTGTGTACGCAGCTGTATATGGAAAATTGCAAAACAAACATTATTTATTAATGACAGTTAAAACAAGATGGATGTCCCCTATTCCATGAAGATGTCCTTGATTATAAGTGATAGGGTCAGGAGAGGCTTTAGGACCTGTGGAGGTGTCCTAGGTTTAAGTGAATAGGGTCAGGAGAGGCTTTAGGACCTTTGGAAGTGTCCTAAATAGGGCTAGGAGGGGCTTTAGGACCTGTGGAACAGAAGTATGCAGTATTAGGGTGGGTGTTCCCAAGTGAAATCCAGATTCCTTCTAGATTCCTTTCTCCTTTTACATCCATATCTACATGTGCTGCAGCTGTAGCAGAAACTTTACACCTTGTAAACCAGCTCCTTTTGGTATAGCCTTCAACTGCTGGACTCAGTACTATTATGTAGGTAATCTCCTTGCTGTTGTTGTTGGAATACTTACTGTGTTGTTGTGGGTGCTGTCCTAGTTCAAACAAATTTGACAGTGTTCTGTAGGGAGTTTCTATGGGAGTCTTGTAGTCAGTGATGTTCATACTGTAATGGCCAACTGGTTGCATCTCTGGGATATCATGTACCCTCCTAGTAGATGGTGAGATGGAATACTCCCCTCCTTCTTTGTGTCCTTCCCTCAGTGATGTTCTTTCAGTTCCTTTTTACACACTGTTGTTTCTTTTCCCTTGCTTCACCAGACCCTTCACTAATATCTGACCACTTTTACTTAATGATGACCTGACTGTGACCTAATTGTGTTGTGTCTTGGCCAAAATTGGCTTTGAGTTTTTGAGGGTGGGTCATATGGAGAATTGTTAAGGATGTGACTATAGAGTGTGTCGTTGGAGAATTGTGGAGGGTGTGTCTATAGGGTCTGTCATTGAATTGTGGAGGGTGTGTCTATAGAGTGGGAATTCTTTCTGGAGAAGCTGTGAAATATCCATGGACTGGTTTTTATGGGTGTGGTTGGGTGGGGCTGTTAGCTAATGTGTGTTCTTTTCTTATCTCTAGGATTACAAGGGACGAGAGATGTATGAACGGGAGCCACACATCTTTGCTCTTGCTGACTCAGCATATCGTTCCATGAAGCGTACTGGCCAGGACTGCTGTATTGTGATATCAGGTGAGCAACAGTGGGTAGCTATGGTGTCTGGTGGGTAACAGTGGGGAGCTATGTTGTCTGGTGTTTAACAGTGGATGGCTATGGTGTCTGGTGAGCAACAGTGGGCATCTGGTGAGTAACAGTGGGTGTCTATGGTGTCTGGTGAGCAACAGTGGGCATCTGGTGAGCAACAGTGGGTGTCTATGGTGTCTGGTGAGCAACAGTGGGCATCTGGTGAGCAACAGTGGGTGTCTATGGTGTCTGGTGAGCAACAGTGGGTGGCTATGGTGTCTGGTGAGCAACAGTGGGTGGCTATGGTGTCAGGTGAGCAACAGTGGGTGTCTATGGTGTCTGGTGAGCAACAGTGGGTGTCTATGGTGTCTGGTGAGCAACAGTGGGTGGCTATGGTGTCTGGTAAGCAACAGTGGGTGGCTATGGTGCAACAGTGGGTATCTTTGGGTCTGGTGAGCTAGCTATGGTGTCTGGTGGGGTGGCTATGATGTCTGGTAACAGTGAGTAGCTATGGTATCAGGTGAGCAACAGTGGTTAACAGTGACATCATCAGGTAGTGATATCAGGTGGGTAATAACCATGGTAACAAACATTAAGGTTAAAGCCACTTTAAGTCTCTACTCTCTTGGTATGCTCCAGACAGGAGTATTCTTCTATAAGTTATTGTTACTGGGTGTGGGTGGAGCATTGCTAGGCATGTAAATGTGGGTGGAGTTAATGGGTGGAGGGACAGTATATAGTGGTACTTGGATAAACAAGTTTATGCACACAGTTCTAGTTTTGAAGTTGACGGCAATGATGATGGATTAGACAGTTAGCTAAGAACAATAATTGCTGTATTGTGCTGATAGTGAGAATAATTAGAGCATGAAATAAACATTTTGCACTGAAATGTGTCAAGCTCTGATAAAGTGAAAGTTCTATTTGAAGGAGAAATAGCTAATGTTTTAAACAGATCATGTTGTACAAGTTCTGAAAGTTTTGTGGTGAAAGATTAGAATGTCTGTTTGACATAAGACATGTCTATTACATTGTCATGTGACCGGTAGATAACAGCTGTACAGTTTATAGTTTCCTAGACAAGCCCCAGACAAATATTTAAATGACTGTTCACTCAGCCATTGGTTTATAGTTAGAGGTCTTTCTCTCTTAGGTGTCAGGTTAAGAGTGTCCTCTGTGAGGGATTAGAACAAGAGGATTAGAGGCATGGGTCTTGGGTATAGGGGCGGGGTGTCCTTGATATAGAGGCAGGGTATCCTGTATATAGAGGCATGGGTCCTGGATATAGGGGCAGGGTATCCTGTATATAGAGGCATGGGTCCTGGATACAGGGGCAGGGTATCCTGTATATAGAGGCATGGGTCCTGGATACAGGGGCAGGGTGTCCTGGATATAGGGGCAGGGTGTCCTTGATATAGAGGCATGGGTCCTGGATATAGGGGCATGGGTCCTGGATACAGGGGCAGGGTGTCCTGTATATAGAGGCATGGGTCCTGGATATAGGGGCAGGGTGTCATGGATATATGGGCAGGGTGTCCTGGATATAGAGGCAGTGTGTTGTGGATATAGAGGGAGTGTGTCCTGGATATATGGGCAGGGTGTCCTGGATATAGAGGCAGTGTGTTGTGGATATAGAGGGAGTGTGTCCTGGATATAGGGGCAGGGTGTCTCAGGTTTTATTCGGGATGGCAGTTAATCTTTGAACTTGTTCTACTTGTTCATAGTCTGTTAGTATTCATTGTAGGTATAGGCATTGAAATAGTGGTAATATGATTTATAACTGTGATGTGGTAAGGTGGAGGTCTCTCTGTTAGTATTCATTGTAGGTATAGGCATTGAAATAGTGGTAATATGATTTATAACTGTGATGTGGTAAGGTGGAGGTCTCTCTGTTAGTATTCATTGTAGGTATAGGCATTGAAATAGTGGTAATATGATTTATAACTGTGATGTGGTAAGGTGGAGGTCTCTCATGAGCTACAAATACTGAGAGAATGCACTTTAGGAGCCAGTCATGAAAGGGATACAGCTAACAGACCTCTCTAGATGAATACTTCCATACAAACTCTGTAGATGAGATATGTCTGTAGTTGCATGTATACAGATATCTATGCTTCACATGTGTTGGCATTACTAAATGAATAATTTGTCTGGATCCATTTGACTCCAAGGGGCCTATAGCTAGCTGCCAAGGTAATTATGAAACTTAAGTCACCATGGAAACTGCTAGTGGAAAAATAATGCTTTGAATAAGTAACACTAGATAATGTATTCATAATGATGATACTTTGCTTATGCTATCTTGTTAACTTTGTGTATATACTTTGTGTAAGTAATGCATTACATGAGTGTGAGGAAGTTATGGTAACGTGTGTTCCTTCCTTCCTCAGCTGGAGAACTTGGCAGATTACAATGCCATTACTGAGTAGATTACAGTGTGCATCCATCTAAGATTACTAAGCAAGATTACTATGCTATCTGAGTAGATTACAGTGTGTGAGATTACTATGATTTCTGAGTAGATTACAGTGGGTTACTGTCCCTACCTATGCCTATCTGGGCAGATTAGTATTATCTCTACTCTTGATCCAAAACCCACACACACTGTTTTTGCTCCTGACTTTATTCCCAGCTAGAAATTATCTTCAAAGTGACGTTTTCTGTGTTTTAGGTGAAAGTGGAGCGGGGAAGACAGAAGCATCAAAGAAAGTGATGAAATACATTGCTGACATCACTAACATTTCACAAAGAGAAGAGATAGAGAGGTCAGTACAAGCATACTGTGGTAAGGAAGGTTTTTTTCCTTGCTTTGGCATCACAACATCAATTCCCCCTCCCCCAGTAATCTCTTGTAATCTCTCTAGCGACATCTTGTTAATCTTAAACTAGTAATTTCATCTCTCTAGTGACATTCTAATATTGTATTCTCTAGTAATCTCTAGTAATCTCTCAAGTGACATCAAATAAGTTCTTGTAATCTCTTGTCTACCCACTTAGAGTCACCAACACACTGATCCGATCAAACCAACTGATGGAGGCATTTGGAAATGCCAAGACGAACCGGAACGACAACTCTAGTCGGTTTGGGAAGTACATGGATATTAACTTTGACTTCAAAGGTGACCCCACGGGCGGGCACATTCAGAACTACCTCCTGGAAAAGTCCCGAGTAGTGAAGCAGCAGATTGGAGAGAGAAGTTTCCATGTGTTTTATCAGCTGTTGAAGGGAGGAGGAGAAGGATTGTTGAAGGAGTTAAAACTCTCCAGAGACTCTCAATGTTACCACTACCTCTCTCAGGGTGGCAGTGATAAGGTGTGTGAGTGTCCGTGTGGGTGTCCGTGTGGGTGGGTGGGGGACAATTGAGCTGAGTATATTCATAGGTTGAGGTCAAAGACTCTCAGCGTTAGTGCTAATCAAATGTGTTCTGTGTGTAGGTTGACTCACTGAATGACCATAAGGAGTTTGATCAAGTTCGTTATTCCATGCGGGTAATAGGGTTCTCCCAGGAGGAGGTGCACACTATTTGGAAACTACTAGCATCCATCCTACACCTGGTGAGCGAATTAGACTTGTGATTGAATCTTTAAGTAATAACATCTTTCCCTTAGTGTTTATGTTGACAAGTCTGTGGATACTTCCAACTATAGGGCATGTAACAGTAGAGATTACATCATTGTCAATACTGTATCTACCCCTAGCCCTAGCCCTACCCCTAGCCCATAGCAATAGTACAATTGACAATGATGTATCTGTTAGATGGAGAAGTCAAGGAGTCCTAACTGTATCATTAGTCATTTCATTAAATGGTTTCCTCTCTAGTCATGATTGTAGATACTCTATTGTATTGTTGCTTATCTCGACTCCTGTTTATTTTCAGGGAAACATTAAATTTGCTGAGTCAGAGGATGATTCCTTGGTGATCGAGAACTCTGAATTAGTGCCCATCATAGCTGACCTCTTGGCCACACCTCCTAATGTGCTGGAGAAGGCTCTGCGTTATCGTGTAGTTGGGAACAAGCATGGAGCCATTGACAAGATGCACACTGTTGACCAGGCACTTTATGGAAGGAATGCCTTTGCCAAGGTTGGTGGGTGTGGTAGCAAGGTTGGTGGGTGTGGTAGAGTCAACAAAGAGTAATAGATAATATTATCAAAGAAACTGTCCTCTTAATACCATATATGGTCACGTCCTGGTCTTCAAATCTGACTGACTGCTGACTCGGTAATCTGTATGACCTTTGACCCTTTGTGTCATAGTCTTACATGTGTTTTAGCTGCTGTAAATATTACCGGCACAACTCTGTTATAATAATGCCAAAAAAAATGTATGTGTGTGCATGTCTTTGTAGTTACAGATTAGTACTTTTCCATGTACAGAAGCAGATATGCAAGTATGTTATTATATGGAATCTGTGCCCTTAAACCCCACGGAATAAAATGCATGTACTTAGCTAATGAGAGATGATTTATTTAAGTTTGAGTGGATCAATACAGGAGGAAACTTACTGCAAGACCTACATTTTGGTAACAAAATTGACTTCTGAATTTTTATGGAATGGAAAATGATAATTTTTTTTTCCTTGAGAGGATCCCCTCCTCCTCCCTCAACAGCAGCTCCACACTATTATTCCCATGAAACATATTCTTGTTGCTTGAAGCATATTGATCATGCTAATGTATTAGCAGTGTTCAGCACTTTATTGAGAAAGCCTTTCTGTGGTTACTCAAATAATGAGATATTATAAGATAACTTTCAACATCTGAGGAGTGTTGGCATAGCATATGGACATAATATAAATTTTATAGGGATCATTGTAATGTCTAAAAGTCCTCATTCAGCATGTTAGTTTTACTTGTGGATTTTGTGGTTCCTGCTCCATCATCTGCTCTAATCCTTAATTACTACCCTCTGCTCTAGTCCTTCATCCAGTTCATCACTACCCTCTGCTCTAGTCCTTCATCCAGTTCATCACTACCCTCTGCTCTAATCTTTCATCCAGTTCATCACTACCCTCTGCTCTAATTCTTGTAGACCACTGTCCCTTGCAATGGTGGGAGTTAAACCTTGTCTACCTACCAGCTGTATTCTTGGAAGTAGCTAGGAAGGCTGTTGAATGAACTCTTGATTCTTCACAGCAATGCATTAGAAGACTATATAATATAGAGACTTCAATAATAGAAGGTGTCAGGTCTTTAACACTATCAGCCAATTCTGGCCTCATCTGTAGTTTAATTTCCATGTCAAAACCATTTTAAAGAATATTATGGTCAAAAATTTAAGCACTGTTCAAAATAATAACTCTCTCTATAGAAAACCATAACCCCTTATAGTAAACCTGGTCTAGATGACCCCTTCAACTCTCTATAGAAAACCTGGTGTAGATATCTAGTCTTACGAGCCAGACCTTTATTCTGGCGCAGCCCTTTACTCGCACACGCGTGCAAAATGGGTCTGGGAAAGGGTCTGGTCAAACTGTGTAGACGATTTTGTTCACATTATGCCATGAAAATCGTGGCGGACATGTGCAGTATCACATCATCTAACGTCACTAAGAATTGTCTCCGTGTGCGCAGGATTTTCTTGCACTGCAGCAGCTCAGTGAGCACAATGGATAAGTCTTGCAGCTTGTGTAGAGAGCCCCTGTCAAGTGATTACAGGAGGAGGAAGAAGTCGCATGGCCCAGGATGTGCCACATCTAAACTGGTTCTTCAGGAGTTGATGTCTACAATGAATAGTGTCTTCCCAACTCTCCAAGATTCTGATGCTCTTCTGTGCTACACCTGTGAGTTGAGTATTAGCAATTTATCAACAAACTGGAGAAGAAGATTGATGATCTCAAGACTAGAGTTAGGAATCAATTCTCTGCTTTGTGCAAGGTGGCACAGAAAAGACCCTCTGTTGGTGCAGACTCTAACCCTCCGATAGCTGAACAATTAAAGGCACAGCCTCCCTCCAATGTTGAAAGTGAGAAAGCTAGTGAAGTTGAGAAAAGTGGGACTGCTGGTGGCTGTGTACAAGATCTGGAGAGTCACAACTCCATCAAGGAAGAAATGTGTAAAGAAGCTTGCTCGGAAAAGCTTCCATTCAATGTCTGCAACAGTTGTTAACTCGCCAAAACATGTTGATTAATCTGTAATCTTTATGGTTTGGATACCCAGGAGGATCAGTGAAATACTGTATAACTGGTAATGTTAACAGGTATAATGTTTAACGATTTTCCAAAAAATGGTAGTATAGGCATGTTAACAGTAAATAAAGTTAAGGGTTTAGTACAGTACTACACGTGAATGATGCCAGAATTACTAGTAATAATCTATTTTAACAAGTAGTAATGATAACGATCTACTACTCTTCCTTAAAGTTAAATTCGTTAACATTACTTTCTCGTTAACATTACCAGTTATACAGTATTAAGGAAGGATTGCTTAAGAAATGAATATATCTGAGCAAGCTATGTCATCAAATGCCATCACCACTTGCTCTCTAATAAAAGTTGCTGATTGTGCAGAACAACTTTGAATATTGAGTTTGCTCAGACCCTTTAAAAGAAGTAAGGGTCTGGCTCATGAGACTATAGATAACCCTTCTAACTCTCTCTATAGAAAACCTGGTGTAGATAACCCTTGGGAGCAATCTCTTAGGAATATATGATGAATAATGACTCAGAATTGAGAGAAAGGATTTCTGGTCTTGTTCCAGAATTTAAATCTGCATGATTTGGATATATGGTTTGTTGATTTGGATATTATGGTTTGTTGAAACTGATTCATACACTGTATCTATTGCTCCATCAAGATTTCTTTTCCTCTTTCCAGCATATCAATGCTCTTGACAGGCAGGTCATTCTTCAGGTAAGAGGAATAATCCACTCACACTTGTGTGCTAGTTTGCTTGCCTTTTAACCCAGCAACTGCTTCCAAGTAGAATAGCACTGCAGTGATGTATGTACATGTCTCAACCAAGTCTGCTATACAATTACAGTGGACAATTGATTCTTAGTATAGCTACCACAAGACATAGCTATTCTTTTTGTGCTCTAGCACTCATGAAGCATTATGTATAGCTACATAGCCAATAGCTAATAATGTGGAATACGCTTACTCAGTCCAGTTATGAATTTTCCTGCTACTTTCCTACTTTCCTTGTACAAACATACTTGACCCATCCACACACAGACTAGTTGTAGGCCTCAAGGAATTCACGGGTTTTAAACTGCTGTGTAGTGATAAAGTTTGTCTGCAGCACTAATAACATGACACCAAATCACAGGCCTCTACAGGTGGTATGGTCTCAATTGGTCCACCTGGGCCGCCTCCAAAGGGGTCCAAGCCATTTATCACAGCTATATTTTGGCTCTATGCTGCTTCTTGGCTTCATTCAGGAGGTTTTCAGCATAATTTGACTGTGTATCCGCCATAAGCGATGCACCAGCTGTACACCAACATGGCCGGCGCACCAGCTGTACACCAACATGGCCGGCACCCGCCCATAATCAATTAGGATCATGTGATGAAAAAGCTCTATAGAAAACCTGGTCAATTAGGATCATGTGATGAAAAAGCTCTATAGAAAACCTGGTCAATTAGGATCATGTGATGAAAAAGCTCTATAGAAAACCTGGTCAATTAGGATCATGTGATGAAAAAGCTCTATAGAAAACCTGGTCAATTAGGATCATGTGATGAAAAAGCTCTATAGAAAACCTGGTCAATTAGGATCATGTGATGAAAAAGTTCTATAGAAAACCTGGTGTAGATAACCCTCTAACTTCTCTGTGTGCTAGACAACATGCATGGTGGTGTAATGTGATACATTACTGTAGGCTCTCTACGAGAGACTGTTCACATGGATAGTGAAGCGAATTAATAACCAGCTGGAGGTCAAAGTCCCAAAGTCAGGTGACAGCAGTGTGATTGGAGTACTGGACATCTATGGATTTGAAATTTTTGATAATAATAGGTATGTAAAAAGATGACCCCTTACCAGGTGTTTGTATATCTGTTGACCCTTTACCTTTCTTTCCTTTAGTTTTGAGCAACTGTGCATTAATTATTGTAATGAGAAGCTTCAGCAGTTGTTTATAGAGTTAGTACTAAAGCAGGAACAAGAGGAGTATACTAGAGAGGGCATTGAGTGGGTACAGGTAAGGTGTGGCTGCCATGACAACCAATTATAGCCTGCCAAGTCAATCCATGGGACAGTCTCTCTTCCTAAACACATCTCTGGTAATGAAGTCATAAAAATCCTGGAGGAACAAAAAGCCAAGAAAGAAATGGAGGAACGTAAAAAGGAAGAACACCAGCAACAGAGGGAAGAACGAAAAAAGAAGAAACAATTGGAAGAAGAGGAAAAGGCCAGGAAGGAAGAACGTTAGAAGAACGAAAGAAGAAGAAAGAAATGGAGGAATTAGAGAAAGCAGAACAGAAAAAGAAGAGAGGAAGGAAGAGGAAAAAGCAGTCACCAGTATGTTACTGATGAGTGTAAGTGCCCTGGATGTTAAAGTATATGAGGATGATTCAGACACAAGTGAAACTTTGATAGAGTGCAATCTATGGTATCATTTAGAGTGTACAGATTTCAATATTCAAGATATAGACAAGGAATTGCCAAATAAAAACAACAAGAAACAAACATTAATTTTGTAAACTTCGCTCTGTGGAATCATAACCCATCTTTACCATTTTTATATGTATACCATGCCCTTGTACACCAGGCAACTTTCAGACAACCAAGTTGCTATAGTTCGAAGTTACCTGGTGTAAGGGTGCCAAATAACTAACTTTTGAAGAGGTGTCCATAACTACCACAATAGTCCGGTAACCGCTGACACCAGTGTTTATTCTTAATTGGAATCCAGCACCAGCGGAGTTAACACTTCTCTCTCAGTTCCTTTATAGAGCATGCCCCAAGCTTGCAGAAAAGTTACACCACACACATGGTGACATGGATTTCAGTTCTTAGCACTACCGCAAACCTTAAGTGTCCGTAAACTACCTCCGATAATCTACTATTAGCTAGTATAGTACAGTATGACTACGTATAATAAAGTAGTAATGATGACGTAATTAGATGACAATTTATTAAATTGCATAATGAGGTTTTCCCGCTAGCTATTAGCTGGGGAAGCACGTAATAGCAACAAAAGCTTTTCGACAAGCATCTCGACAAGCATTTTGACGGGCATCTTGTTAGTCACTGAACTCACTGGCTAGTAGACGTCACTCTAGGCAGAGTTCTACAGATTATCTATTATAGGTATAGAAAGGAAGGCCGGTAAGCTCTATTGTCTCTTATTTCGAACTAGCTGTTAGCTAGCTAGCTATTTCTAGTTCACTGGGCACTTAAAACATCTCTTAGCAGACTGCTAATAGTGATAGTAGTTCACAGCTACTAGTTCACATCTAAGTGTAGCTGCTGGGAAATGAAAAATAGAAGCTAGCCTCACCCAACTTGGAGGAGAGTACTATATCACCAGCTATTCTTTAATGTAACCCATTTTCAGCATGTATCATGCTGGCATTTATAGATAACTAGTTTTTTGTGTGTATCCTAGTGTGTAATTTGAATGGTTTAAGAAAAAGCCCAATAGCTAGTTACACCCAGTATATCTAACCCCTCAGGTTCTCTGTGTGGAAAAACACAATTTATGGAATGCAAGGAATGCAAAACTATTTTTTTATGTATGCCAAAGTAAAAAAGAATGATACATCCCCAAAATCTTATTCTCATCCAGTCCTGCCAACCCTCAAGCCAGCACACTATCTTTTTGGTGGTAAGGAATACCATAGCTAAGAAGGATTTGAAAAAAAAAATATCTAGTTTACAAGACATAAGAAAATTTTCAAAGTAATTAGCTAATACACACTGTGTAAACCTGTCAATGTTTTTATTTTATTTTTTTTACTAGAGTCTGTTTTAACTATAGACAATAGCTACATAATATGGCAAAGGAGCTATTGAGAAGCAAACAAGGAGACCTAGAAGAAGCAATTGTTGCTTCCGGAACTTTAGACTCGCTGGCAAGTAAAATGAACTCAGTTCGTCTCCTTCCTGATGCTACATATGAGGAATTCAAGTCATTGACAAATGCCAACAAAAAGGCAGGACTATTAGTGTCAGCACTCAGGAAAAAAGTGGATCTCAAGGAAGATCATTTCAAGAAGTTTAAAGATATACTTCAGAAGAATAAGGATGAGTTTGAAGACATCATTGATGTGCTGGGAATAGGTAATTGTGCATAAGCTGTAGTTGGGTATAGCTAATAGTCACTAACTGCCAATCTAGAAGTTATAGAGTCAATATTTTGGTAAGCATAGGAAGTAATACACATAGCAAATTTAAATTTTTACAACAGCAACTACTAACAATATTCATAAGTCAGTTCACACAGTCCAACAGCATCAGTTTGTCTAGTCTCAACTACACTCAACGACAGAGTCAGTAGTTACTGTGAACCTAAGAGTTAAGTAAAATGCAGTCAGCTACTTTATTATGCATAAATGTGTGAATGACCATATCAATTTAGCTATTTTGTGTGTAGTATATTTTATTGTGCATAGCTCTGTGTCAGTATGTGTGCATGCATGTGTGTGCGTGTATGTGCACATGTGTATAAGTCCAGTGTATAATGATACACTAATAATTCTTTCAGAGCCTCCTCAACCACAGAATATTTCAGCACATTCCAATGGTAGCTTCAATGGTGCCTCTCAAGGAGAACCTCAGCAAACTCTTCAGGTAACTAATGTAAATACAGAAGAAGTACTCTTGACTTCAATTCCTTACAGACAGAACTGGAAATGATCGATGACAGTGAATTAAGTAAGCAGAAATTATATTGTACTAGGTATATACATTTTGCTGGTATTTTTGTGCCTAATTAAAGACATAAGGTTTAGTGAATTCACTTGAACCCTGGCAAAATATTAATCACTAACAATTTGCTCCTTTCCAAAACTACAAACACCAAGTGACTCCTCTCTTTTTAATATCGTTTATAGCCCTATACATTGTCCTACCAAGCTGTATGACCACAAACAAAACGTAACATGCCACTAACCACACAGTTGCATGTGACTAGCTGAAATCAACATCTAAACCACATTTCATGTTGTGATTAAACCATTAGTGTCCAGGGCTCAAGCCAGTATTCAATTTAGTAGTCCACAAAATATTTTTTTATTTGCCTACACATTAAAGAATCTTTAGATAAATGCGGTTCAGTACTAGTAAATAAAAGTGTAAACTCATGTGATAGTCATGTGACTATTTTGCAATCATTATATTCATGGCTAGCTGTTAAAGTTAAATAAAAGTTTTTACCAGTGCTATTCATTTTTTTTAACTTTTTAGCTTAATTTCCAAAGATTGGAAAGGAAAATCATTGCATAGTCACCCACAGTAACGTGTATACTACCACAGAGAGAGATTCTGCATAAATTTAATTCAACCACTAGAATTTTTGAGTCAGTCTGCCCAAGCAATAAGAAATCAAGCCTCATGCCCTATACAATTTTTTTTTTACCACCCACCTGGGTCAAATTTGTTGCATACCATGTCCAGAGAAACAAAAAATCAATTTGGTCTGTCCTTTACTTTAGCTAGTGATCATTATTTTGTATGCTACCATCAGTTATGGACGATTATACAGAAGTTACAGATGAAGTAGTAGCCTTGGCTCATAAGTGGCGAAATCTTGCACTTAAACTTCATCTAGATGAAGGTCGTATAAATACCTTTGAGGCAAACCATAAAGGAGACGTTGAAAGATGTCTTCAAGAAGCCATCGCTGATTGGTTGAAGTTGAATTATCCACGTCGTAAATATGGTTCACCTAGTTGGAGGAAACTAGCTGAAGCTGTAGAAAATCTTGATGGTGCTCTCTATAAAAAGATTGCTAAAAATCACAAGAGGTATTTACATCTAGCTATGAAGTCCTTTTTTTCAGTATATCTTCTTTATTTATAACACACAGATAATGGCCAAACCACAACGTAATCCCAACAGTCACTTGTTTAAGTGCACAGCTAATACTCCTTGACTCGACATTAGATATAGCAATGGTTATTTTACACTATTATTTTATAATGGTATCTTGCTTAGCATAATTTATATTATATTAATTATGTACTTTTTGAGTAATTATCCACAGAGATTAGCCATTATTCCCACATACATATTTCACACTGGAATTTAAAGAATGACAATAATAATCTGACTCTGACTCTGTGAAGGTCAATCATAGTAGTTACACACCACATCAACATCATGGGAGCCATGCTTGTGTTGATGTATATTTGTTTGTGCTCCAACTTATCTCACTTGTGGAATCATCTGCCAACACCTATGTACACACACACAAACACGTACACACACGTACACACACTATTACTAAATTACGTACACACTTTAGGTGATGACGTAATCCATTTTAGTGGGGTGTGTGTGGAGCAGGGCGTGGGTGTGTAACAAGCATCTGGTCACTACTAGTAGACGTGACTCTAAAGAAATCAGGCAGAGTCTTCCAGATATAAAATTGGTAAGCTCTTTAAATCTCGATTCATTCAGCTAGCCGTGGCGTTAGCCAGCTAGCTATGTTATAAGTGGTGGTAGCTCACGGATACTAACTAGATAGCTTAGCTAAAAGTAATAGAGCTCATAGCTGAAAATACAAATGAGTAAATGAGCTAGCTAAGCTAGATTAAAGGGATTAAAGCAGATTGTAGGCTAGCTTCGCCCAACTTATAGATCTATTCCGTAATGTAGCCCATCTTCAGCGTTGGCATGTGTAGTGCGTGCATCCTAGTGTAGTTAACTC